>CANJKZ010001166.1:10000-34354 GCA_947471745.1 Closterium sp. Naga37s-1 | reverse complement strand
GCCATGACCCTAGACGACTGGCAGCGCAAACAGTAGGGTGAGGGCAGTGCAGTGAAAGGGCGCTGTGCTCACCAGACTGGACAGGTCGGGCGGCCCGGAAGGAGGGCGGCGCGGCGGCTCGGCGGCTCGGCTGCCGGGCGGCTCGGCGGCTCGGCGGCTCCGCTGCTGGGCGGCACGGCTGCTGGGCGGCTCGGCTGCTGGGCGGCTCGGCTGTTGAGCGGCTCGGCTGCTGGGCGGCTCGGCTGCTCTGCTGTCGGGCGGCTCGGTTGTGCTGCTGAGGGGCAGCACGGCTCGGGCTGCTCGGGCGGTGCGGGCGGCTCGGGCGGCTCGGGCGGCTCAGCTCCTCAGCGGCACAGGCGGCGTGGGGACCGAGACGGCGGCGCGCGGCTGGGACGGGCGGCGCACGGGCGGCGTGGGGCCGGGACTGCGGTGCGCGGCCGGGACGGGCGGCTCACGGGCGGCGTGGGCCGGGACGGGCGGCGCGCGGGCGTCGAGGGGGCCGGGACGGGCGGCGCGCGGCGTCGAGGGGCCGGACAGGGCGGCGCGCGGGCGTCTAGGGGTCGGGCCGGGTGGCGCGCGGGCGTCTAGGGGCCGGGACGGGCGGCGCGTGGGCGTCGAGGGGCCGGGACGGGCGGCGCGCGGGCGTCTAGGGGCCGGGACGGCGGCGCGCGGGCGTCTAGGGCCGGGACGGGCGGCTCACAGGGAGGCGAGGGGCCGGGACGGGCGGTCGCGCGGGCGTCGAGGGGCCGGGACGGGCGGCGCGCGGGCGTCGAGGGGCCGGGACGGGCGGCGCGCGGGCGTCTAGGGGCCGGGACGGGCGGCGCGCGGGCGTCTAGGGGCCGGGGCGGGCGGCGCGCGGGCGTCTAGGGGCCGGGACAGGCGGCGCGCGGGCGTCTAGGGGCCGGGACGGGCGGCGCGCGGGCGTCTAGGGGCCGGGCCGGGTGGCGCACGGGCGTCTAGGGGCCGGGACGGGCGGCGCGCGGGGCGTCTAAGGGGCCGGGACGGGCGGCGCGCGGGCGTCTAAGGGCCGTGACGGGCGGCTAAAGGGGCCACTAGGGGCCAAGAGAGAGGGGAGCGCGACTCGGGTAGGGGCAGAGTGCGCTCCGGGCAGAAAAAAAAAAAAAAAAAACGGTGGGCCCTAGGAACAGTTCCCACGAGGGAACCTGCTCGATACCATGAGAAGAATGAAGAACGAGGATGAATGAACTATGAATGAGGTGAGTACATATGGAAAACCCTAACTGGGTTGAACCCCATATGGATACCCCACTATAGCCTACACAACAGCATAAGCTATATAATGTTCTGACAGATACACCTACCAAAGCAATTTCGGCTTGGTTCGCGCGCACAGAAAAGTTCGGCGCCTGTGATGACGGCCGCGACTGCCGACAAATGCTAAGGAAGCACACGGATCCCTATAGGCGTAGGGAAAAGCACCGAACGACATGAATGTTGTTGCTTATTCGGATGGCCCATGCTTAAATACACATACCAGAGCAATTTTGGGTTGGTTCGCGCGCACAAAAAGTTCGGCGCTTGCGATGACGGTCGCGTCTGCCGGCAAATGCTAAAGAAGCGCTCGGATCCCTATAGGCGTAGGGAAAAGAGTCGAACGACCTGAGTGTTGTTGTTTATACGGGTGGCCCATGCATAATCACCTACCAGAGCAATTCCGGCTTGGTTCGCGCGCACAAAAAAGTTCGGCGCCTGCGATGACGGCCGCGTCTGTCGACAAATGCTAAGGAAGCGCACGGATCCCTATAGGCGTAGGGAAAAGCATCAAACGACCTAAATGTTGTGTGAATCAAGAAAACAGGAATGAAATGACTAAGTGAAAGTTGGGTACAAAAGGCAAACCCTAGGCAACTGTACCCCATATGTGCTACCCCACTATAGCCTACAGTAGCTATGTCATATAACTCTGACACACCCCCATAGGCAAAGTGGGGGAGAACAAGGGGTCACAAGACCAGTCAAGCAAAGCAAAGCAAGCTCAGGGTGGATCACAAAGTCACCACACATTCCGAGCACAAGTTCAAGGCCACAAGGCCAGTTCACATGCAGGATTACATATATATATAAGGCTAGACAAGCAAGAGCAGGAGTATATATATATGCAACAGTACAAACAAGGTCAAGAGGTGAGCAAGTGAGGCAAGGTAGGTACAAGACCCAGCTGAGTACAGAAGCGCTGATGGTCACAAGGCGCAAGTGCCTTGGTGAAGATATCAGCAGTGTTGGCCTCAGAGGCCACGTACGCAAGTCGCAGCTGACCACGGTGCTGTAGCTCACGAGCAAGGAAGTAGCGAAGAGCAATGTGCTTCGTTCTGTGCTCCAGTCTCTGCTCTTGACACAAGGCCAGCATGGCCTTGTTGTCTACGTAGAGCACTGGAGGAGAACGAGGCGGCTCTCCGAGGTCAGTCAGCAGGTAGGTGAGCCTGCGAAGCTCCTGTGCAGCCATGGCCCCGGCGTAGATCTCAGCCTCACAACTGGAGCCGAGAACAGAAGACGAGCGAGTAGCCCGCCACGAAACAGAGCCGGAACCAAGGCTGAAGGTGTAACCCTGTGACGACCGCTGCGTAGCCTGGTCGTCAGCCCAAGAAGCGTCTGCGTGTCCAGTGAGGACCACTGGACTCTGCCCTCCAAGCACAAGCCCCATGCCCGACGTACTGCACAAGTAGCGCAACACCCTCTTCGCTGCAGCCATGTGCTCCAGTCTGTGTCTCCCAGGAGCAACATAGCGTGCAAGAATGCTAAGAGAGTATGCAAGGTCAGGTCGTGTGCAGGTCATCAGGTACATGAGGCAGCCAACAAGCTCTGGGTACGGGCCACTCGACTCTACGGACTCATCCGAAGGCAGAGCTGAGAGCGAGTGGCGAGTAGGCAGAGGAGTGGCCTGAGGCGAGGAGTACGTGAAGCCGAAGCGCTGAAGGACCTGCTGCACCATGTGTGACTGAGTCAGGGTAATGGTGCGGCGTGCTCTGTCCCCGGGTGATCTGCAAGCCAAGGTAGCTGCGCAGTTCACCCAGGTCTGTGCACGTGTGTCTCTTCTGCAGCTCGGACTTCACGTGGGCGAGTCCAGCAGTGTCAGCTGTGGCAAAGACCAAGTCGTCGACGTACACGAGGATGTAGAACGGCTGCAAAGAAGTGTCGGTGCGCAGAAACAGCGACGGGTCGGCAGTAGAGGGAGCAAACCCAAGAGCCGCAAGTGTAGTCCTCAGTGTGTCGTGCCACTCACGCGGTGCCTGGCGGAGACCGTAGACTGGCCGCCGGAGGCTCCACTGGGTGCCAGGAGGAAAAGACCCAGTGAAGCCAGGTGGGCGACGCAGCCAGATCTCCTCGTGCAGGCTGCCCTGCAAGAAAGCAGTGCTGAAGTCAAGAGAGTGCAGCTCGTAGTCGCGGTGAGCAGCTATGTGCAGCAGTACCCGAAGAGTGGTCATCTTTGGGGTGGGAGAGAAGGTCTGAAAGTAGTCAACTCCCTGCCGCTGACTGAAGCCACGAGCCACGTAACGCGCCTTGAAGACAGGCGGAGAACCCGGCGGCCGCTTCACCCTGAAAATCCACATGCCACTGACGATGTTCGCCCCAGGCGGGGGAACCTCGTCAACGTAGGTGCCTGTGGACTTCCAGGAAGCCATCTCTGCGTCCATAGCTGCCTGCCACTGAGAGGAGTAGGGACCCTCTATCGCCTCCCGCGTAAGAGCGCGGAGTCGGGATGTCAAGTGCATCCGGGTCTCCCTCAGGGGTAAGCAGTACGGACACGAGATGAGGTGAAGCAGCAGCCAAACACTGGAACTCCTCCTGCCTGTCCTCAAGGACGTCCGTGCCAAGGGCACACTCACCCCCGACGGACGGAGGACAGACAGACTCAGACTCAGCAACAAGACTAGCAGCGTAGTCTAGACGACAGCGAGCAGCAAAGTCGACGAGCTCAGTAACTAGGGCAGACGCAGCAGTGGACTCAAAGGAAGGGTCAGTGACAACAGTAGCAAGGAGACGCGTGACAGTAGGACTGGCAGCACGAAGAGAGTCCGACTCCGGGTCAGGAAGAGCAGGAAGAGAGGACTCAGGAGGAGAAGGCAAAGGGGCACGCAGAGGAGCAGTGGACGGACGCAGAGACATCCGGTGCGTGCCAGGGACAGGAGGAGGACGCTGACGCGAACCACGAGCACTAGTGCGAGCAGCACGGACAGGCGACGCAGGGCGAGACGCAGGCTCACGACGCTCAGCAAGACCTCCAGTAGGACCAGTGTAGGGAGAAGGAGCGGGCAGTGGGGAGGCCGGCTGTAACTGTAACTGTGACGGGACAGGCTGTGGACACTCTAAGGGAGGAGGAGGACCAGTAGAAGGCGGGAGACCAAGAACCTGCTGAAGGAGCGGAACGAAGTACGGCCTAGGCCGTGTGGCGACTCCAGACACAGCAGGGACAGCACCAGTACACCCAGCGGTAGCACCAGCGCCAGCAGTACCTCCAGCTCCAGCACCCCCAGCAGGACCGCCTCCAGGACCGACAGCAGTAGCCTCAGCGCTAACACCCTCAGCAGCTCCAGCTCCAGTCGTACCCGCAGGCCCAGCAGCTCCAGTACTCCCAGTACGAGCACCTCCGGGACCCGCGGCACCAGCACCCTCAGCAGCCGAAGAACCTCCAGCTCCAGCAGCACGCCTCCAGCGCCGGGCAAACCACTCGCGCAGCTCCTGTGGAGAGAGTGGCTCCCGCAGAGACGAAGCACCCGGAGAACCTCCAGGCTCAGCACCGCCAGACGCCACACGAGCAGGCCCAGCTCCCTCAGGCTCCGCACCCCCAGGCTCAGCACCTCCAGGCGTAGCACCCCCAGGCGTAGCACTCCCAGGCTCAGCACCCCCAGGCTCAGCACCCCCAGTAGTAGCACCCCCAGGCTCAGCACCCTCAGGCTCAGCACCCCTAGTAGTAGCACCCTCAGGCTCAGCACCCCCAGGCGTAGCACCCACACGCTCAGCACCCCCAGAGTCAGCACCCCCAGGCTCAGCACCCTCAGCAGCACCAGAGTCACCAGTAACCTCGACAGGCTCGACTGCGTCTACCTGGGACACACCTGAAGGGGCAGGACCCTGAGGGGGGAGGGGTCTACCGGGGGGGACCTGGGACAAGGAAGAGCGGTGGCGGGGGGAGGGACGGAGTGCGGTAGGGGAAGAGGCGGTAGTAGGGGACCGACTCGTCAAACGTGACGTCCTGGGAGGACAGGACACGGCGAGAGGTGGGGTGGTAGAACTGCCACCCTGGCGCGTCAGGGGGGAAGCCAAGGAAGACGCAAGGAGCAGCACGAGGGGACAGCTTGTCCGCAGACAAGTCGCGGACAAACGCCCGAGATCCCCAGACACGGAACGCAGACGCATCGCCAACCTTCCCCGTCCACAGCAAAGCTGGGGAGGTCTCCGGCATGGAGACCCTGGGGTGAAGGTTGATCTGATGCGCCGCGTACCGAACCGCAAACGGCCACAGAAAATGGGGGCAGCCGCATGCATCATGGACGTACGGGCGACGTCCATGACCATGCCAATGCGGCGCTCAGCAATCCCATTTTGCTGTGGAGAGTCCGGAAGCGTGAAGGTCTGGCGGATGCCTCGTGCACGACAGTAGGCTCGCAGAAGGCCAGAGGAGAACTCTCCACCTCTGTCAGAGTGCAGACGCTGAACAGGAAAGTCCGAGCCGAAGCTCTGCCTGAGCTGGAGACGAGCTGCGCGGATCCAGTCGATCAACACCTCAGTGACATCACCCTTGCTGCGCAAGGGGAAGACTGTGGTGTAACGCGAGTAGTCGTCAACCACCAGCAGGAAGTAGCGCTCGTGACCCTGTCCACGGACGCGGGCCGGGCCCCACACGTCCATGTGAAGCGTCTGCAGCGGGGCCTCTGTCGGAGGAAACTGGGAGGAGTGAGGGGCAGCCCGCTGCCGCCCCTCGACACAGGGGACGCAGGTAGGGCCAGGCCCCGGAGGAAGGGGAGGGAGGGACCGGGGAAGACCAGAGACAAGGACACGGGAGGCCATGCTTCGGAGACGAAGCAGGGAGGGGTGACCAAGGCGGTGGTGTCAGAGGGAGAGTCTCGTGAGACAGGAGGCGACACGAACAGGGGGCAGACTCAGGACCAGACCTGGACGCTGCAGCAAACACCTGACCTGACGCAGCTACCTGACCAGACGCAGTGACTGGAGGAGACGCAGTGGTCAGGGTGTACAGGCTCGACCCCGGCCGACGGGTAAACGTGGCCAGGTGTCGGCCTGTCCGAGCGTCCGTGCAGTGGGTCACCCGCCGACTCGCAGGAGTGAACTGGTGAACCCCCGCATCCTGTAGGTCAGCACCACTCACCAAGTTCGTAGAGAACGAGGGAAGGTAAAGACCAGACAGGGTGCCAGAGGGGGCCGCCGGACACGGGAGGACAGTGGAGAAGTGAGCAAGGACAGGACCCCCAGAGGGGTCTGCCAGAGAGACTGCAACTGGCCGGCTAAGCGGCGTGAGTGTGGTGCGGTCTCGAAAGAAGGAGCGAGAAGCCCCCGAGTCAAGGGTGAAGGTGTGGGAGGCCGAAGCCGACGCAGAACCTGAGAGAGCAGACTCACCAGCACCTGAGGGAGCAGACGCACCTAGAGCAGCAGCCTCGCTAGCACCTAGAGCAGCAGCCTCACCAGTACCTAGAGCAGCAGTCTCAATGCCCGGGTCGGGCGGAAAACACCGGTAACAGTCACCCTCATCACTAATAGTCACAGTATACATGGCAGCAAGAATAGCATCAAAGTCAAGGTCAAAGACAGCCACACCTGCCCTAGACAGCTCACCCCAGCGGGGGATCTCAGTGGCCTCAGGGAACTGGTGACGCCAAGCGTCCGTCAGGCGGCCAAAGCAGCGCTGGGTGGAGTGCGCACCCCCGCACTGCTCACCCGCGCGGTCGCCGGTGCGGAGGACGTAGGTGCACGGACCAGTACCCCCACCCCTCTGGCGTGCAGTGTACCACTCACGGAGCTGCTGAGGGGAGGGGATGTCACGAGTGCGCTGCTGGTGCTGCTGCTGCTGCTGGCGCTGACCACCACCGGAGCCGACCCTCTGCGCAGCGCCACCCCGACCAGCTCCACCTCCTCCGCCGCCTCCTCCTCCACCGCCGCCACCTCCGCTCCCTCCGCCACTGCCGCTGCCGCCTCCGCCTCCACTGCCGCCACCGACACCTCCACCCCCGCCACCACCCCCACCGCCACCCCCACCTCCTCCACCGCCTCCACTGCCGCCTCCACCGCCCCCGCTAGCTCCTCCAGGGCCCCTGCCCCCCTTGCCCTTGCAGGGCGGCGTCTCCCGCTAGGGGTAGACGCCGCACCGACCGACTCAAGCCCAACGAGGTCGGCCGCAGCAGCAGAGGCAACAGAGGGCAAAAGGGGGGAGGGGGAACACCCCTCAAAGATGGGGGTGCGAGGGTCACCACGAGAGGCTCCTACAGCTACTATGCTCTTCTCTGCTGCTAGGAGGGACTTCTCGAGGAGGTCAACGGTGAGAGTGGTGGGGCAAACTGAGAGGAAGTGGTCCCTGACTACGCGAAGGGAGTCAGGGAGCCGGGTGACTATGTAGTAGAGGGTGATGTACATGGGGGGGGGGTTCTTGGCGCAGAACTCAGCAGAAGCGCAGCGCGGTAAGCGAGTGTCACTAGTGCGTAGGTGCGTAATGAGGTCAGCGACTGTGGGAAAGGCAAGCAAGGTCAGGGAAGAGGTACGGTAGCATGAGGCGACTCAGTGCAGCAGTGGCAGGGGAGGAGTAGCGTGCAACTACAGCGTCGTACAAGGTCTGAGCACTCTTGTACTGGCTAAAGTGCGCACGCTCAGAGGTAGGCAGGTGGCGACGCACAGCAAGACGTGCAGCAGCATCGCGCGTGGCCCACTGGGAGCGAACAGTTGCGTCAGCATCAGTGGCGGGGGCAGGAGAGGCACCAGAAGTGAGGTCAAAGAGGGAGAGGCCGTCTGCCCTATCGCACTGTAAGAAAAGCTGCAGGTCATCTATCCAGACGTCAAAGTCAATGGCCCGACCCTCAGCGTCAAAAGCGAGGACACTAGGGGTAGCCATGACAGCAGTAGACTAGCAGCGCAAACAGTGGGGTGAGGGCAGTGCTGTGAGAGAGGCGCTCCTCTTACCGGACAGGGCGGCTCGGGCGGCTCGGCTGCAGGGCGGCTCGGCGACTCGGCTGCTGGGCGGCTCGGCTGCTGGGCGGCTCGGCGGCTGGGCGGCTCAGCGGCTCGGCTGCTGGGCGGCTCGGCGGCTCGGCTGCTGGGCGGCTCGGTGGCTCAGCTGCTGGGCGGCTAGGCTGCTGGGCGGCTCGGCGGGGCCGCTGAGAGGGCGGCGTCCGGGGCCGCTGGGAGGAGGCAGCGGGGCCGCTGAGAGGAGGCGGCGTGGCCGGAAAGGTAGGTGGCGGGGCCGCGTCAGGGGCCGCGACAGGGGCCGCGTCAGGGGCCGCGTCAGGGGCCCGCGGCAGGGGCCGCATCAGGGGCCGCGGCAGGGCCGCGTCAGGGCGCCGCGTCAGGGGGCCGCGTCAGGGCGCCGCCAGGGGCCGCGGCAGGGC
Source organism: Closterium sp. Naga37s-1 (assembly GCA_947471745.1). NCBI lineage: Eukaryota > Viridiplantae > Streptophyta > Zygnematophyceae > Desmidiales > Closteriaceae > Closterium > Closterium sp. Naga37s-1. The sequence goes on along the minus strand of CANJKZ010001166.1, from coordinate 25,784 downwards.
CGCGTCAGGGCCGCGGAAGGGGCCGCGGCAGGGCCGCGTCAGGGGCCGCGTCAGGGCCGCGTCAGGGCCGCGGCAGAGCCGCGTCAGGGCCGCGTCAGGGGCCGCTTCAGGGCCGCGGCAGGGGCCGTAGCAGGCCGCGTCAGGGCCGCGTCAGGGGCCGCGGCAGGGCCGCGTCAGGGCCGCAGCAGGGGCCGCGTCAGGGCGCCGCGTCAGGGGCCGCGTCAGGGCGCTGCCAGGGGCCGCGGCAGGGCCGCGTCAGGGCCGCGTCAGGGCCGCGTCAGGGGCCGCTTCAGGGCCGCGGCAGGGGCCGCGGCAGGCCGCGTTAGGGCCGCGTCAGGGGCCGCGGCAGGGCCGCGTCAGGGCGCCGCCAGGGGCCGTGTCAGGCCGCGTCAGGGCCGCGTCAGGGCGCCACCAGGGGGCGCGTCAGGGGCCGCGATAGGGCGCCGGCAGGGGCCTCGTCAGGGCGCCGCCAGGGGCCGCATAGGGGGCGCGTGGGAGGCGGCGTAGGGGCCGCGTAGGGGCAGCGTAGGGGCCGCTAAAAAAAAATTTTAGGGCAGGGCGCAATGTGCGCGGGCAGCTAAAAAAAAAAATCTATGGTGGGCCCTTAGGAAGGAACGGTCCCATGTAGGAACCCGCTCTATACCATGTGAATCAAGAAAACAGGAATGAAATGACTAAGTGAAAGTTGGGTACAAAAGGCAAACCCTAGGCAACTGTACCCCATATGTGCTACCCCACTATAGCCTACAGTAGCTATGTCATATAACTCTGACATGTTGTTGCATATTCGGATGGCCCATGCTCAAATACACCTACCAGAGCGATTCCGGCTTGGTTCGCGCGCACAGAAAAGTTCGGCGCCTGCGATGACGGCCGCGTCTGCCGACAAATGCTAAAGAAGCGCTCGGATCCCTATGCGCGTAGGGAAAAGTGTCGAACGACCTGACTGTCGTTGCATATTCAGGTGGCCCATGCTCAAATACACCCACCTGAGCAATTCCAGCTTGGTTCACGCGCACAGAAAAGTTCGGCGCCTGCGATGACGGCCGCTTCTGCCGACAAATGCTAAGGAAGCGCATGGATCCCTATCGGCGCTGGGAAAAGCGTCGAACAACCTAAATGTCGTTGCATATTCGGATGGCCCATGCTGAAATACACCTACCGGAGCAATTCCGGCTTGGTCGCGCGCACATAAAAGTTCGGCGCCTGCGATGACGACCGCGTGTGCCGACAAATGCTAAAGAAGCGCTCAGATCCTTATAGGCGTAGGGAAAAGCGTCGAACAACCTGAATTTTGTTGCATATTCAGGTGGCTCATGCTTGAATACACCTACCAGAGCAATTCCGGGTTGGTTCGCGCGCACAGAAAAGTTCGGCGCCTGCGATGACGGCAGCGTCTGCCGACAAATGCTAAAGAAGCGCTCGGATCCCTGTAGGCGTAGGGAAAAGAGTCGATCGACCTGGGTGTTGTTGCTTATTCGGATGGACCATGCTTAAATACACCTACAAGAGAAATTCCGGCTTGGTTCGCGCGCACAGAAAAGTTTGGCGTCTGCGATGACGGCTGCGACTGCCGACAAATGCTAAGGAAGCGCACGGCGTAGGGAAAAGCATCAAACGACCTGAATATTGTTGCTTATTCGGATGGCCCATGCTTAAATACACATACTAGAGCAATTCCAGCTTGGTTCGCGCGCATAGAAAAGTTCGGCGCCTGCGATGACGGCCGCGTCTGCCGACAAATGCTAAGGAAGCCCTCGGATCCCTATAGGCGTAGGGAAAAGAGTCGAACGACCTGAATGTCATTGCATATTCTAGTGGCGCATGCTCAAGTAAACCTACCAGAACAATTCCGTCTTGGATCGCGCGCAAAGAAAAGTTCGGCGCCTGCGATGACGGCCGCGTCTGCCGACAAATGCTAAGGAAGCGCTCGGATCCCTATAGGCGTAGGGAAAAGAGTCGAACGACCTGAATGATGTTGCTTATTCGGGTGGCCCGTGCTCAAATACACCTACCAGAGCGATTCCGGCTTGATTCGCGCGCACAGAAAAGTTCGGTGCCTGCGATGACGGCCGTGTCTGCCGACAAATGCTAAGGAAGCGCTCGGATCCCTATAAGCGTAGGCAAAAGCGTCAAACGACCTGAATGTTGTTGCGTATTCGGGTGGCGCATGCTCAAATACACCTACCATAGCAATTCCGGGTTGGTTCACGCGCACAGAAAAGTTCGGCGTCTGCGATGACGACCGCGTCTGCCGACAAATGCTAAAGAAGCGCTCGGATCCTTATAGGCGTAGGGAAAAGAGTCAAACGACCTGAGTGTTGTTGCTTATTCGGGTGGCCCGTGCTTAAATACACTTACCAGAGCAATTCCAGCTTGGTTCGCGCGCACAAAAAAAGTTCGGCGCCTGCGATGACGGCCGCGTCTGCCGACAAATGCTAAGGAAGCGCACGGATCCCTATAGGCGTAGGGAAAAGCATCAAACGACCTGAATGTTGTTGTATATTTGGGTGGCCCATGCTCAAATACACCTACCAGAGCAATCCTGGCTTGGTTCGCGCACAATAAAGTTCGGCGCCTGCGATGACGGCCGCGTCTGTCGACAAATGCTAAGGAAGCGCACGGATCCCTATAGGCATAGGGAAAAGCATCAAAAGACCTAAATGTTGTTGCATATTTGGGTGGCCCATGCTCAAATCCACCTACCAGAGCAATTCCGGCTTGGTTCGCGCGCATAGAAAAGTTCGGCGCCTGCGATGACGGCCACGTCTGCTGACAAATGCTAAAAAAGCTCTCGGATTCCTATAGGCATAGGGAAAAGAGTCGAACGACCTGAGTGTTGTTGCTTATTTGGATGGCTCGTGCTCAAATACACCTACCAGAGCAATTCCGGGTTGGTTCGCGCACACAGAAAAGTTCGGCGCCTGCGATGACGGCAGCGTCTGCCGACAAATGCTAAAGAAGCGCTCGGATCCCTGTAGGCGTAGGGAAAAGAGTCGAACGACCTGGGTGTTGTTGCTTATTCGGATGGACCATGCTTAAATACACCTACAAGAGAAATTCCGGCTTGGTTCGCGCGCACAGAAAAGTTCGGCGTCTGCGATGACGGCCGCGACTGCCGACAAATGCTAAGGAAGCGCACGGCGTAGGGAAAAGCACCAAACGACCTGAATGTTGTTGCTTATTCGGATGGCCCATGCTTAAATACACATACTAGAGAAATTCGAGCTTGGTTCGCGCGCATAGAAAAGTTTGGCGCCTGCGATGACGGCCGCGTCTGCCGACAAATGCTAAGGAAGCCCTCGGATCCCTATAGGCGTAGGGAAAAGAGTCGAACGACCTGAATATCATTGCATATTCTAGTGGCGCATGCTCAAGTAAACCTACCAGAACAATTCCGTCTTGGATCGCGAGCAAAGAAAAGTTCGGCGCCTGCGAGGACGTTCGCGTCTGCCGACAAATGCTAAGGAAGCGCTTGGATCCCTATAGGCGTAGGGAAAAGAGTCGAACGACCTGAATGATGTTGCTTATTCGGGTGGCTCGTGCTCAAACACACCTACCAGAGCAATTCCGGCTTGATTCGCGCGTACAGAAAAGTTCGGTGCCTGCGATGACGGCCGTGTCTGCCGACAAATGCTAAGGAAGCGCTCAGATCCCTATAAGCGTAGGGAAAAGCGTCAAACGACCTGAATGTTGTTGCGTATTCGGGTGGCGCATGCTCAAATACACCTACCAGAGCAATTCCGGGTTGGTTCGCGCGCACAGAAAAAGTTCGGCGTCTGCGATGACGACAGCGTCTGCCGACAAATGCTAAGGAAGCGCACGGATCCCTATAGGCGTAGGGAAAAGCATCAAACGACCTAAATGTTGTTGCATATTTGGGTGGCCCATGCTCAAATACACCTACCAGAGCAATTTCGGCTTGGTTCGCGCGCATAGAAAAGTTCGGCGCCTGCGATGACGGCCGCGTCTACCGACAAATGCTAAAGAAGCGCTCGGATCCCTATGCGCGTAGGGAAAAGTGTCGAACGACCTGACTGTCGTTGCATATTCAGGTGGCCCATGCTCAAATACACCCACCTGAGCAATTCCAGCTTGGTTCACGCGCACAGAAAAGTTCGGCGCCTGCGATGACGGCCGCGTCTGCCGACAAATGCTAAGGAAGCGCATGGATCCCTATCGGCGTTGGGAAAAGCGTCGAACAACCTAAATGTCGTTGCATATTCGGATGGCCCATGCTGAAATACACCTACCGGAGCAGTTCCGACTTGGTTCGCGCGCACAGAAAAGTTCGGCGCCTGCGATGACGACCGCGTGTGCCGACAAATGCTAAAGAAGCGCTCAGATCCTTATAGGCGTAGGGAAAAGCGTCGAACAACCTGAATTTTGTTGCATATTCAGGTGGTTCATGCTTGAATACACCTACCAGAGCAATTCCGGGTTGGTTCGCGCGCACAGAAAAGTTCGGCGCCTGCGATGACGGCATCGTCTGCCGACAAATGCTAAAGAAGCGCTCGGATCCCTGTAGGCGTAGGGAAAAGAGTCAAACGACCTGGGTGTTGTTGCTTATTCGGATGGACCATGCTTAAATACACCTACAAGAGAAATTCCGGCTTGGTTCGCGCGCACAGAAAAGTTCGGCGTCTGCGATGACGGCCGCGACTGCCGACAAATGCTAAGGAAGCGCACGGCGTAGGGAAAAGCATCAAACGACCTGAATGTTGTTGCTTATTCGGATGGCCCATGCTTAAATATGCATACTAGAGCAATTCCAGCTTGGTTCGCGCGCATAGAAAAGTTCGGCGCCTGCGATGACGGCCGCGTCTGCCGACAAATGCTAAGGAAGCCTCGGATCCCTATAGGCGTAGGGAAAAGAGTCGAACGACCTGAATGTCATTGCATATTCTAGTGGCGCATGCTCAAGTAAACCTACCAGAACAATTCCGTCTTGGATCGCGAGCAAAGAAAAGTTCGGCGCCTGCGATGACGTTCGCGTCTGCCGACAAATGCTAAGGAAGCGCTTGGATCCCTATAGGCGTAGGGAAAAGAGTCGAACGACCTGAATGATGTTGCTTATTCGGGTGGCTCGTGCTCAAATACACCTACCAGAGCAATTCCGGCTTGATTCGCGCGCACAGAAAAGTTCGGTGCCTGCGATGACGGCCGTGTCTCCCGACAAATGCTAAGGAAGCGCTCAGATCCCTATAAGCGTAGGGAAAAGCGTCAAACGACCTGAATGTTGTTGCGTATTCGGGTGGCGCATGCTCAAATACACCTACCAGAGCAATTCCGGGTTGGTTCGCGTGCACAGAAAAGTTCGGCGTCTGCGATGACGACCGCGTCTGCCGACAAATGCTAAAGAAGCGCTCGGATCCTTATAGGCGTAGGGAAAAGAGTCCAACGACCTGAGTGTTGTTGCTTATTCGGGTGGCCCATGCTTAAATACACCTACCAGAGCAATTCCGGCTTGGTTCGCGCGCACAGAAAAGTTCGGCACCTGCGATGACGGCCGCGACTGCTGACAAATGCTAAGGAAGCACACGGATCCCTATAGGCGTAGGGAAAAGCACCGAACGACATGAATGTTGTTGCTTATTCGGATGGCCCATTCTTAAATACACATACCAGAGCAATTTTGGGTTGGTTCGCGCGCACAAAAAAGTTCGGCGCTTGCGATGACGGTCGCGTCTGCCGGCAAATGCTAAAGAAGCGCTCGGAGGAGGCACGCAGAGGAGGCACAAAAGGAAACGGTAGACAAGCACGATTCCAGCTGGTTTGGTTGCCCAGGGACAAGAAGAAGGTGCCTTTAATGGCATTTCATGTACCTCCCATTGCATGTTGGAGTCCCAAAGCCATTCGTGTACCTGCTCAAATGTATTTGGAAAGAAATGACACGCCAGCACTGCCAGAGAGATTACTTATCTCTCACGAACTACCATGATGTTGTTGTTTATACGGGTGGCCCATGCTTAAATACACCTACCAGAGCAATTCCGGCTTGGTTCGCGCGCACAAAAAAGTTCGGCGCCTGCGATGACGGCCGCGTCTGTCGACAAATGCTAAGGAAGCGCACGGATCCCTATAGGCGTAGGGAAAAGCATCAAACGACCTAAATGTTGTTGCATATTCGAGTGGCCCATGCTCAAATATACCTACCAACGCAATTCCGGCTTGGTTCCCGCGCACAGAAAAGTTCGCCGCATGCGACGACGGCCGCGTGTGCCGACAGATGCAAAGGAAGCGCTCAGATCCATATAGTCGTAGGGAAAAGCGTCGAACGACATGAATTTCGTTGCTTATTCGGGTGGCCCATGCTGAAATACACATACCAGAGCGATTCCGGCTTGGTTTGCGCGCACAGAAAAGTTAGGCTCCTGCGACGACGGCCGCGTCTGCCGACAAATGCTAAGGAAGTGCTCGGATCCCTATAGGCGTAGGGAAAGGCGTCGAACGACATGAATTTCGTTGCATATTCTGGTGGCCCATGCTGAAATACACCTACGAGAGCAATTCCGGCTTGGTTCGCGCGCACAGAAAAATTCGGCGCCTGCGATGACGGCCGCGTCTGCCGACAAATGCTAAGGAAGCGCATGGATCCCTATAGGCGTACGGAAAAGCGTCGAACACCCTAAAATTCGTTGCATATTCGGGTGGCCCTTGCTCAAATACACTGACCAGAGCAGTTTCGGCTTGGTTTGCGTGCACAGAAAAGTTTGGCGCCTGCGACGACGGCCGCGTGTGCCAACAGATGCAAAGGAAGCGCTCGGATCCCTATAGGCTTAGGGAAAAGAGTCGAACGACCTGAGTGTTGTTGTTTATACGGGTGGCGCATGCTTAAATACACCTACCAGAGCAATTCCGGCTTGGTTCGCGCGCACAAAAAAAGTTCGGGGCCTGCGATGACGGCCGCGTCTGTCGACAAATGCTAAGGAAGCGCACGGATCCCTATAGGCGTAGGGAAAAGCATCAAACGACCTAAATGTTGTTGCATATTCGGGTGGCCCATGCTCAAATACACCTACCAGAGCAATTCCGGCTTGGTTCGTGCGCATAGAAAAGTTCGGCGCCTGCGATGACGGCCGCGTCTGCCGACAAATGCTAAAGAAGCGCTCGGATCCCTATGCGCGTAGGGAAAAGTGTCCAACGACCTGACTGTCGTTGCATATTCAGGTGGCCCATGCTCAAATACACCCACCTGAGCAATTCCAGCTTGGTTCACGCGCATAGAAAAGTTCGGCGCCTGCGATGACGGCCGCGTCTGGTGACAAATGCTAAAAAAGCGCTAGGATTCCTATAGGCGTAGGGAAAAGAGTCGAACGACCTGAGTGTCGTTGCTTATTCGGATGGCCCATGCTTAAATAAACCTACCAGAGCAATTCCGGCTTGGTTTTCGTGTTAGAAACTAGAAGTGAACGAGAATGTGTGAAACTAGGCAGCAGGGTGATACAAGTAGGAAACCCTAGCAATGTTGTACCCCCTAAGGCTAAACCCACTATAGCCTACACAATAGGAACATGTATAATGTTTGACACACCCCCATAGGCTAAGTGGGAGACAACCAGATGGTCACAAGACCAGTCAAAGCAAAGCAAAGCAAGCTCAGGGTGGATCTCAAGGAAACCACACAAATTCCGAGCACAAGCAAGAGGTCACAAGACCAGTTCACATGCAGTTTGATAATATAACAAGAGGTACAGTGATCACAACCTAGCAAGTATAAGCATGCAGGTATATATATATATAGAGATCACAGTACAAGCAGAGTCAAGAAGTGAGCAAGTGAGGGACAGTAGGCACAAGGCCTAGAACAGTACAGAAACGCTGATGGTCACAAGGCTGGAGCGCCTTGGTGAACACATACAAGGCAATGGCGGCCTTGTTGTCAACGTACAGCACTGGAGGAGAACGAGGGCCGCTCTCCCAGGTCGGTCAGCAGGTAGGTGAGCCAGCGTAGCTCCTAGGCAGCCATGGCTGTGGCGTAGATCTCAGCCTCACAACTGGAGCTGAGAACTGAAGACGAGCGTGTAGAACGCCAAAAAACTGAACCAGAGCCAAGGCTGAAGGTGTAACCCTGAGACGACCGCTGCGTAGCCTGGTCGTCAGCCCAAGAAGCGTCTGAGTGTCCAGTGAGGACAACGTCGCGCCGTCCTCCAAGCACAAGCCCCATGCCTGACGTACTGCACAAGTAGCGCTACACCCTCTTAGCGGCATCCATGTGCTCCTTCCAGTGACGGCCAGGAGCGACATAGCGTGCTAGGATGCTAAGAGGGTATGCAAGGTCAGGTCGAGTGCAGGTCATCAGGTATATGAGGCAGCCCACAAGCTCTGGATACGGGCCACTCGGCTCTACGGACTCATCCGAAGGCAGAGCTGAGAGCGAGTGACCGGTAGGCAGAGGAGTGGGCTGAGGCGAGGAGTACGTGAAGCGGAAGCGCTGAAGGACCTGCTGCACCATGTGTGACTGAGTCAAGGTGACGGTGCGCTGTGCTCTGTCCCGGGTGATCCGCAAGCCAAGATAGCTTGTCAGCTCACCCAGGTCTGTGCACGTGTGTCTCTTCTGCAGCTCCGACTTCACGTGGGCGAGTGCCTCAGTGTCAGCAGTAGCAAAGACCAAGTCGTCTACGTACACGAGAACGTAGAACGGCGGCAGAGTGGTGTCGGTGCGTAGAAACAGCGACGGGTCAGCAGTAGAAGGAGCAAACCCAAGAGCAGCAAGACTAGTCCTCAGTGTGTCGTGCCACTCACGGGGTGCCTAGCGGAGACCGTAGACTGGCTGCCGGAGGCTCCACTGGGTACCAAGAGGGAACGCCCCAGTGAAGCCAGGTGGGCGGCGCAGCCAGATCTCCTCGTGCAGGCTGCCCTGTAGGAACGCAGTGCTGAAGTCAAGAGAGTGGAGCTCGTAGTCACGCTGAGCAGCGACGTGCAGCAGAACCCGAAGAGTGGTCATCTTCGGGGTCGGGGAGAAGGTCTGGAAGAAGTCAACTCCCTCTCGCTGACTGAAGCCTCGTGCAACGTAACGCGCCTTGAAGACAGGCGGAGAACCTGGCGGCCGCTTCACCCTGAAAATCCACATGCCACTGACGATGTTCGCCCCAGGTGGGGGAACCTCGTCGACGTAGGTGCGTGTGGACTTCCAGGAAGCCATCTCTGCGTCCATGGCTGTCTGCCACTGAGAGGAGTAGAGACCCTCCATCGCCTCTGCGTAAGAGCGTGGGGTCGGGATGTCTGGTGCATCCGGGTCTCCCTCAGGGGCAATCAGCATGGACACGAGATGAGGTAAAGCAGCGGCAAAGCACTCAAACTCCTCCTGTCTGTCCTCAAGGACGTCCGTGCCAAGAGCACACTCACCCCCGACGGACGGAGGACAGACAGACTCAGACTCAGCAACAAGGCTAGCGGCGTAGTCTAGACGACAGGCGGCAGCAAAGTCAACAAGCTCAGCAACTAGGGCAGACGCAGCAGTTGACTCAAAGTCAGGGTCAGTGACAACAGTAGCGAGAAGACGCGTGACAGTAGGACTGGCAGCATGAGCAAGGTCTGACGGCGGGTCAGCAAGGGCAGGAAGAGAGGACGCAGGAGGAGACGACAGAGGGACACGCTGTGGAGCAGTGGAAGGACGCAGAGTCATATAGTGAGTGCCAAGTACAGGAGGAGGACGCTGACACGGAGCACGACGACCAGCGCGGACAGCGCGGACAAGCGACTCTGGACGAGACTCAGGTGACTCAGGACGAGACTCAGGCGACGCAGGACGAGACTCAGGCTCACGACGCTCCGTAAGACCTCTAGTCGGCCCAGCGTAGGGAGAAGGACCAGGCAGTGGAGAGGCAAGCGGTAACTGCGACTGCGACTGGACAGGTGGTGGACTCAGTAGGGGAGGAGAAGGACCAGTGGAGGGCGGGAGGCCAAGAACCTGCTGAAGGAGCGGAACGTAGTACGGCCGCGGCCGCTCAGCACCTCCTGAACCAGCAGAGACAGCACCAGCACCCTCAGCCCCAGGGTCTCCAGCACCAACTCCCGCTGCACCACCAGCAACCCCAGCAGCTCCAGTACCTCCAGCTCCAACCCCCGCAGCAGCTCCAGTACCTCCAGTACGAGCACCTCCTGAACCAGCGGCTCCAGCACCAGCAGTACCTCCAGTAGCTCCAGCACCAGCAGCACCTCCAGCACCAGCAGCGCCTCCAGCAGCTCCAGCACCAGCAGCACCTCCAGCACCAGTGGAGTCCCCAGCAGCTCCAGCTCCAGCAGCACCTCCAGCAGCACCACCAGCAGCACCAGCACCAGCACCAGCTCCAGCTCCAGGGTCCGCGGCACCAGCCGCAGCTCCAGCTCCAGGGTCCTCAGCACCAGCAGCAGCTCCAACTCCAGGGTCGGTAGCACCAGTAGCGGCTCCAGCTCCAGGGTCCTCAGCACCAGCAGCAGCTCCAACTCCAGGGTCGGTAGCACCAGCAGCACCACTCCGGAGACTGCAGCGCCGAGCGTACCACTGTCAGAGCCTCTGGGGAGAGGGCCGCTCCCGCCTAGGCGGGGAACCACGAGCACCAGCTCCAGGAGCACCCCTAGCCCCAGAAGCACCCCTCCTGAGGCTGCGTCCTAGGGAAAAGAGTCGAACGACCTGGGTGTTGTTGCTTATTCGGATGGACCATGCTTAAATACACCTACAAGAGAAATTCCGGCTTGGTTCGCGCGCACAGAAAAGTTCGGCGTCTGCGATGACGGCCGCGATTGCCGACAAATGCTAAGGAAGCGCACGGCGTAGGGAAAAGCATCAAACGACCTGAATGTTGTTGCTTATTCGGATGGCCCATGCTTAAATACACATACTAGAGCAATTCCAGCTTGGTTCGCGCGCATAGAAAAGTTTGGCGCCTGCGATGACGGCATGAAGGCATGAGGGCATGAGGGCATGAGGGCATGAGGTCATGAGGTCATGACGGCATGAGGGCATGAGTGCATGAGTGCATGAGTACATGAGGGCGTGAGGGCATGAGGGCGGGAGGGCATGAGTTCATGAGGGAGTGAGGGCATGAGGGCATGAGGGCATGAGGGCGTGAGGGCATGAAAGCATGAGGGCATGAGTGCATGAGGGCATGAGGGCATGAAGGCATGAGGGCACGAGGGCGTGAGGGCATGAGGTCATGAGGGCATGAGGGCATGAGGGCATATGTGCATGACTGCATGAGTGCATGAGGGCATGAGGGCGTGAGGGCATGAAGACATGAGTGCATGAGGGCATGAAGGCATGAGGGCATGAGGGCATGAGATCATGAGGTCACGAGGGCATGAGGGCATGAGTGCATGAGTGCATGAGTACATGAGGGCATGAGGGCGTGAGGGCATGAGGGCATGAGTGCATGAGGGCATGAGGGCATGAGGGCATTAGGGCATGAGGTCATGAGGTCATGAGGGCATGAGGGCATGAGTGCATGAGTACATGAGGGCATGAGGGCGTGAGGGCGTGAGGGCATGACGGCATGACGGCATGACGGCATGAGGGCATGAGGGCATGAGGGCATGAGGGCATGAGGGCATGAGGGCGTGAGGGAATGAGGGCATGAGTGCATGAGGGAATGAGGGCATGAGGGCATGACGGCATAAGGGGATGAGGGCATGAGGGCATGAGTGCATGAGGGCATGAGGGCATGAGGGAGTGAAGGCATGAGGACGTGGGGGCATGAGGGCATGAGTGCATGAGGGCATGAGGGCATGAGGGGATGAAGGGATGAGGGCATGAGGGCATGAGGGCATGAGGGCATGAGGGCATGAGGGCATGAGTGCATGAGGGCGTGAGGGCATTAGGGCATGAGGACGTGAGGGCATGAGGGCATGAGGGCATGAGGGCGTGAGGGCATGCGAGGCATGAGGGCATGAGGGCATGAGGGCATGAGGGCATCAGGGGATGAGGGCATGAGGGCATGAGTGCATGAGGCCATGAGGGCATGAGGCCATGAGGGCATGAGGGCATGAGGGTGTGAGTACATGAGGGCATGAGGGAATGAGGGCATGAGGGCATGAGAGCATGAGGGCATGCGGGCATGAGTGCATGAGGGCATGAGGGCTTGAGCGCCTGAGGGCATGAGGGCATGAGGGCATGAAGGCATGAGCGCATGAGGGCATGAGCGCTTGAGGGCATGAGCGCTTGAGGGCATGAGGGCATGGGGGCATGAGGGCATGAGGGCATGAGGGTGTGAGGGCATGAGGGCATGAGTGCATGAGGGCATGAGGGCATGAAGGCATGAGGGCACGAGGGCGTGAGGGCATGAGGTCATGAGGGCATGAGGGCATGAGGGCATATCTGCATGAGTGCATGAGTGCATGAGGGCATGAGGGCGTGAGGGCATGAAGACATGAGTGCATGAGGGCATGAAGGCATGAGGGCATGAGGGCATGAGATCATGAGGTCACGAGGGCATGAGGGCATGAGTGCATGAGTGCATGAGTACATGCGGGGAATGAGGGCATGAGGGCATGAGGGCATGAGGGCATGAGTGCATGAGGGCATGAGGGCATGAGGGCATTAGGGCATGAGTTCATGAGGTCATGAGGGCATGAGGGTATGAGTGCATGAGTACATGAGGGCATGAGGGCGTGAGGGCGTGAGGGCATGACGGCATGACGGCATGAGGGCATGAGGGCATGAGGGCATGAGGGCATGAGGGCATGAGGGCGTGAGGGAATGAGGGCATGAGTGCATGAGGGAATGAGGGCATGAGGGCATGACGGCATAAGGGGATGAGGGCATGAGGGCATGAGTGCATGAGGGCATGAGGGCATGAGGGCGTGAGGGCATGAGGACGTGGGGGCATGAGGGCATGAGTGCATGAGGGCATGAGGGCATGAGGGGATGAAGGGATGAGGGCATGAGGGCATGAGGGCATGAGGGCATGAGGGCATGAGGGCATGAGGGCGTGAGGGCATTAGGGCATGAGGACGTGAGGGCATGAGGGCATGAGGGCATGAGGGCGTGAGGGCATGCGAGGCATGAGGGCATGAGGGCATGAGGGCATGAGGGCATCAGGGCATGAGGGGATGAGGGCATGAGGGCATGAGTGCATGAGGCCATGAGGGCATGAGGCCATGAGGGCATGAGGGCATGAGGGTGTGAGTACATGAGGGCATGAGGGCATGAGGGCATGAGGTCATGAGGGCATGAGAGCATGAGGGCATGCGGGCATGAGTGCATGAGGGCATGAGGGCTTGAGCGCCTGAGGGCATGAGGGCATGAGGGCATGAAGGCATGAGCGCATGAGGGCATGAGCGCTTGAGGGCATGAGAGCTTGAGGGAATGAGAGCTTGAGGGCATGAGGGCATGGGGGCATGAGGGCATGAGGGCATGAGGGTGTGAGGGCATGAGGGCATGAGTGCATAAGGGCATGAGGGCATGAGGGCATGAGGGGATGAGGGCATGAGGGCTGTTGGTGCAACCCTACGGTTTGCACTCGGCTTGTTGTCCGTGTGCGTGAATGTGTGTGTGTATGGAATGGTATGAGGGCATGGGATACTATATATTTCATGCTTATAATTGTGTGTGAATGTTGAGTCATGATGTCGAGTGTGTGTGTCGAGTCAATAGCGAGTTATCGCTAGACGCGTGTTACGCGGTCGTTTGTGTCTCGCGCGCGGTTTCTATTTTGTCGTGCGCAGTTTCTATTTTGTCCTGTGTTGAACGTTCGGCGTGTCGCAGGTGTGTGCAGCAGACCCATCAAGAACTCAAGGATGAGTTTGTGATGAAGAGCCCGAGCCTTGGTGTCAAGCCTCAAGTGATTTCGAAGCTTGCCAAAAGGGTACACCTCAAGATATTGAAGATAGTTACATTACTTTGTGTAGTGTAACATTTCACTTGGTGTAGGCCCTAGTGAAGGGTATTTTCGAGACCCTTCGTGGTTGGGGACAGTATGGCACTGTTCCACATCACTGTACCTCGGCTCTTGGGGTTTGTAGGAGCTGGGAGTCATTCCCAACTCGTAACTCTTCCTATCTTGTGTTCTAAGACTATAGTGGCTGCCATAGTACCGTTCGTTCAAACCGACGCTGTGTCGTCAATTCTTTATCAAATCGTGCAATCTAAATTGCTAATTCTAGACGACGTAAAGACGCTCCAGATCCAATTTGAATCAAGTCATTTGCAGCTGTGAGCAGAACGCTATCAACGTTTGAAGCCGCTGTGCAGAAATCCGTCTGTGCTCTCTATCTTTCGTTTTAGGCACATTCAAGCCTATTGTGACTATAACAAGTGGTATCAGAGCCCCTTGGAGCAGTTTCGACAATTTCTGGACCTGAGGAAAGGGGTGGCAGAGGTGCTGGTGGCAGTGGAGAAGCTCAAGCTCAAGGCCAACCCCGTGATTCAGCCATGGCGCCCATGCAACCAAGTCTTGGCCCACCTAGGGATGAGCCTAGGGTGTTTGGGCTTGACAAGTTCAACGGTGACAACTTTGCTGAATGGTCCTTCAAGATGGAGAACATCTTTGACCACTATGACCTGCTGGAGGTGATGGAAGGAACGGAGAAGCGCCCCGAGAACGACCCGGAGAAGAGCCCGTGGGTGCGGAAGAGCGCACAAGGCTATCTCTTACTTGGGCAAGCGTTGGGGAGCAGTCAGATCCGTCACATCAAGCCATTCCAGCGTGAACCAGAGAAAGGACCAAAGGCATGGGCTGCTCTCAAGGGTGTACATGCTCCTGCAACAGCGGCGGTAGCGGTGGTGTTGGAACGGCAAATGGCGGCACTACGAATTGAAGAAGACGAAGCGGTTGAAGAAGGGGTGCAGAAATTCTTCGACTTGTTGACGCGGCTTGAGGGAGCTGATTTGAACTACAGTGAGCTCCAAAAGAAGACCAAGTTGCTGGCCTTACTCCCAGAGTCATGGTCCTCGCTCATCATCAACCTTAATCGCGACTTGCCCCGCCTCTCGCTTGAAGACGTGAAGCGAGCTATCCTTCAAGAGGATTTCCGCCGCCGTGAGTTGGCGAGTGCGGATGGCGCTGGAACAGCGAGCATCGGCCGTGGATATGGTCGAGGAAGAGGCAGAGGACGAGGGGGAGGAAGGTTTGGTGGCAGCAACTTCGGCGGAGGCCGCAGGAGTGGCGGTTACGGCAGCGACGACAAGAGCTACGGACGCGGTCGCGGCCGATTCGACGGCGAGTGTCACTATTGCCACAAGAGCGGACACATGTGGCGCGAATGCTACAAACTCCCTGATGGTTGGACCCCTGCTCAAGGCCAAGAGGGTAGAGGAGCAGGAGGAGGGAGAGGACGAGGCCGTGGAGGCCGTGGCGGTCGCGGTGGCGGAGCTGCAAACATGAAGAGCGGAGACAACGACAAGGACCCGAGCGACGATCGATACCCGGGTCTATTCTACTTCGTGTCGACGCAAGTACCGGCTGGTCCAGAGAAGGATGAAGGCTTTGAGGAGCCAGCAGCTGTGGGGAAGGTGACCCTACACCCCCTGGACTATTGGGTGATTGATAGTGGCGCTACCTATAGCATGACACCTCGCCCGGACTTGCTCACCGAACTCGAGCCGTCACCGGTGAAGCATGTCACATCGGCTTTGGGGCAGCGAGCAGAGGTGAAAGGCATGGGCAAGGCCATGTTCAAGGGTGCTGATGGGAAGATGGTGGGCCTCAAGAACGTGCTTTGGGTGCCCACCCTTGCTGCAAACCTGATTTCCGTGCGGCGGTTGGCAAAGGCCGGCATGGACACGAACTCGAAGGGAGCCAAGACCTACACCGCAAGGCTTGGCGATCGAATTCTTTGGGACCTTCATGAGGACAGGGATGTCTAC
>CANJKZ010001165.1:0-20000 GCA_947471745.1 Closterium sp. Naga37s-1 | reverse complement strand
TCGAGCAGCGAGATGAGCCGTTCTTTCTCGATGTCGCGCGCCAAGTTGTCGCCGTTGATCCTTGGTTGCCGACTGGCAGCAGCGAGAAGGTCATTTTGCTTCCCAATCGCCACCTTGTGCTTGTTAGTTGCTGCATGACGCTTGAACGCCTGAGTCTGAACGTCTGTAGCGCCTTTATACCGCCCCTCCCGCACCGTCCAGAGTAGCCCGCATGTTCAGAATAGACACTGCATTTGAAAGCAGGTAAACCATCAATAGTTTTAAGTAACAAAAGCCAAGCAAATCTCTCAAGCCACTCGCTCTTGTATTTCTCCAGACACTCAGCGTAAATAGCGTCGCGCTGAGACTGTATCAACGGCCCAGCTTCGCAAGGCGATTGCTGCATGCCAGCAGTGGCGGGTGACGAAGGCACGTCGGTTGGAGACAGCGCGGATGGTCCGTCGACAGAGGCATTGGAGCGAAACGGGAGCGGTAACTGCTTGTAACGCCCATTCTTCTTCGGCAGGGTTGTTGGCGTAGATTCTGCCACGGGGGGCGCCTCACGTTCTTGCTCAAAATCAGGCGCTGAAAGGCAATCAGCCCACCCATCTGGATCAATCGGTTCGAAAGGGATCTTGGCAGGCGACGCGACATCTGCAGGCGGTTCATGGGTGTCTACTTGGGCGAGGCTCGAAAAAAGCAGATCGAGGCCAGTAACTGCGTCAGATCTGTCCACTGGCGCTTGACGATGCCCATCATCGCTCCCATTGGGCATCAGTAACGCTGGCCTCATGGGGGGCCTGGCATAATTAGTATCTAGACCAGCTACATCTAAGCTAGAGTGAACGCGGCAGAAAACAAACTACGAGAGATGCTGCCATCGCGGCGTCCCATCCCATGCATTCAGAGTCACTGTGGGAGCATCACTTCTTGCCACCACGACGAAGTCGCATCGCGACGCATGTGCAAGCTGCAGTGCTGGAAGGCTGCCAATCTTCCAGCACGATTCCCTAAAGCATCTCCCCGTTGGGCAGCTTCATGGGTAACCCCGAAACTGCCCAATGGTGTGACACACCGCGCCAGCACATCATATGTTAGCGTGAATGTGTTGTGAGGGCTTTTTTGTCATGTAGTCACCGACACGCGGTGCTGACACCGCGGGAAATTGGGATTCCTGTTATTTCCCGGGAAATCTACAAGCAACTTAAAGTTTTCGCTTTCAGTGTCGAGGTTCGTTACAACGCTGATCCATCAGTGTTGCTAAGAAAAAAATGGCTGGAAAATCAGTGTTCTCTAAGAATACCGTAGAAGGCTGAAAAATCAGTGTTGAAAGAACAAAAAGCCTGAAAAATCAGTGTTGGTACAAAATAAAAGACTGAAATCAGTCAAATCAGGGTAAAAAGCCTGATATCTGAGGGCCTGTTGCGCTTCTATCCGGGGGCTTACGGTACTGTGATATACATGTATACCTTCATGCTTACACTTGCTAGGGTATGATCACTGTACTATTTGTTCTCTTTTATATAACTCTGCATGTGAACTGGCCTTGTGGCCATTTGCTTGTGCTCAGAATGTGTGGTGACTTCGTGATCCATCCTGAGCTTGCTTTGATTTTCTGACTGGTCTTGTGACCACTTGTTCTCCCCCACTTTGCCTATGGGGGTATGTCAAAATGTTATAGTGCTTACATTCTGTAGGCTGTAATGGGGTAGCCCATAAGGGGTATAAACCCAATTAGGGTCAGTATTTGTACCCAACTCATTCATAGTTCATTCATTCTAGTTCAGTATTCTGACAAAGCATTGATCACCGTTGTCTTAACATATTACCATGATATAGCGCAACAATTAACGATTAGTTTACTAATCTGGTTTATAAGGACGAGGACCAATGGTAATGGGTGTAATTTACAGTGCTTTTGGATGACGACGGATTAGATTCACATCAGGTGTGTGTGTAGAGAACCGCGCCATGGGTGAGAAGCAGTGCAGGAGGGGGCGCACTAGTCATAAGACAGTGATGGGGCGAACGACAGATGTGTGTTCCTTCTTGCAGCTCAGAAACTGGGCCTGCAAAGAAGGACAGGAGAGGTCAGACAGGATGTGGAAGGTGGAGGAGAGCTTGAAGCTTGGAGTTTACAGCACAGTGGGCGATGAGTAGTGGCGAGATATGGAAGAGCGTGAGACAGAGTTGTGTGCAATAAAGTGTGCGACAGAGTTGAGTGATTGACAGAGCAGTAGAGTGTGAGAACGTGTACAATTGAGCGTGAGGTTCCACATCATGACAAGTCATTCTTCCTGCAGCATAGACTTTCTCTCGTGGAAGGGCATGTGAGGTGAAGATAACAAGGCTGGGCTCACCTGCAGGTAGATCGTGATGTCTAGGGAAAGAGTCCCCATGCTGCCCACCAGCCATGGCAGGTTGCCACTCAATGCCGCCCTGCCATGCACACCGCACACACATGGGCATCACGCTTCAATTCCAGAGGTCCCTCTGCATGCACTAGCGTTTCGGGCAGAAGAGAAGCGGCGTGCAGCAGAGTAGCGTACAGAGAAGGGGCGCGCAGCAGAATGGCAGTGCCGTAGGTGAGGTTGCCACAGAAGGCGCAGAGAAACATGGCCATGGACAGCCCCCTCTGCTGACCCGCGCTCCGCGTTCTGCCAGATCTGCGACACCCGCGAGCCCAGGTAGAAGCCC
The DNA here is from genome assembly GCA_947471745.1 of Closterium sp. Naga37s-1. NCBI lineage: Eukaryota > Viridiplantae > Streptophyta > Zygnematophyceae > Desmidiales > Closteriaceae > Closterium > Closterium sp. Naga37s-1. The sequence continues at coordinate 17,324 of CANJKZ010001165.1, read as the reverse complement.
GCTGACACCCACCTGGTGAGGGAGAGACAGAGGGGTGTGATGGAGAGGTGTGAGGGAGAGGTGTGAAGGAGAGGTGGGAGGGAGAGGCGTGAAGGAGAGGTGTGTGGGAGAGGTGTGAGGGAGAGGTGTGAGGGAGAGGCGTGAGGGAGAGGTGTGAGGGGGAGGTGCAAGGGAGAGGTGTGTACGAAAGGTGTCTGCGAGAGGTTTGGGGGAGAGGTATGTGGAGAATATGCTGGAGTGGCCAAGATGCCATGGATGACGGATGTCATGCAACGGGGGATGCACACACCCGAGCATGAGACCCAGCTGGTGGATGAACTTGCTGGGCTCCTTCCTCCGCCGCTTCCTCTCCGCCCTGCATGCTGCCATCTCCGCATCCCCCTCCTCCCTGCCCCTCGCCCTCCCGCCCCTCTCCCCCGCGTCCTTCTGCTCCTTGCTCAGTCTGCCAGCAAGTGGAAGCACGGGAGGCAGCAGCACCACACCTGCCTCCCTGCCTGCAAAACTGCCACCATCACTCACTGCACTGCCACCACCCCGCAACGCACAGCAGCAGCAGCACCAGCAGCAGGCTGGCAGTTGGGGTGATGGGGATGCAGCAGGCAGAGCGGTGCTGTTGCCAGACCTCTCTCTCCCAACCTCCAGCATCGCCTGCTGCTGCCACGCATGCCGCTCCCCCCCGCAACTGATGCCACTGTGCCTGCCTCTCCCTCGCCTGCACCGCCAGCAGCTTCCTTCCTGCCCGCTGCCTCGACCTCACCTGTCCCCCACCATGCCATGCTGCAACCTTGCCCCCCTGCACGGACCAGCGCCACCACTGAGCTGTGCTGTGAGCGAATCTCCTTGCTCTGAGGGGCTGAGCGCAGAGGAGGCGAGCGCCAGCAGCATGAGCGAGCCCAGCAGCAGAGACAGCGCCCCTGCCTTCTGCGGCCTGGGCCCTGCTGCCCCTCCACCAGACGCGCTACCTCCCTCAGATGCCCCTCCCCAACGGCACCAGGCACGGTGGCAGCTGCACCTGCTACAGCAGCCGAGGCACCTGCTCCCTTAGCAGCTGTCCCCTCCTGCTTCAGGTACCCCCCTCTCCACGCGGGGCCCCACCCTCACGCCCGTGCCCGCCTCCCTCCCCACCCGCTCCTGCTGCTCCATGCCCCGCCCGCCCCGCGCCCATCCCTCCCTCTCCCACTCCCGCCTGCCCCTTCTCTTCCCCCATCAGGGCTGCAGGGCTGGGCGCAGGCGCATGGGGGTGGTGGTGGATGGTGAGGCGGGCGTGCAGCAGCGGAGGGCCGTGCTCCAGCCCATACTGCTCGACTACCCGCCGCACCTCCCGCCCGCTGTACGCCCTGCGCCTGCGCCCCTCGCCGCCCGCGCCCATCCCCGCCCATTCCCCCTTGCTCCTCGAACTGCACTCGCCCCGCCTGCCCCCCGCCCCTGCGTCCCTCTGCTCCCCTGGCCTCGTCTCCAGTCGCACGTCTCCTGCTGCATGCTCCCGCCACCCCTGCCCTGTCCGCCCTTCCGCCTGTATTGTCTGACGCCACGGGGAACAGGTCCGCCCGCCCTTCCCCCTCCTCAGCTATCCGTAACAACCTGCCTCGCCCATCCCCCCGCGCTCCTGCGCCTTGCTCTCTCCGCTCACCAACACTGAGCCGCCGGCACACTGCTTTTCCTGCCACGTCTGCTTCTCCTGCTACGTCTGCTTCTTCTCTGGATGCGTTTGCGCCTTGGGGGGGTGGGAGGGAGGGGGGGCCGGGGGTCGGATGGGAGGTGGGGGCCTTGCCAGGCGTGGGCGAGGAGCACAGCGCCTGAGCGGCCAGCTAAAAACGACACCGGGTGGTAGTTGTGGTGCTCGTGCCGGTGCGGTTGATGCTGCGGCTCCTGCCTTGGTCTGTGCATGTGACTCTCATGCTCTGCTGTCGCTGCCACTCCGCCAGCCTCAACCGCTCTATAAGGCAGCTCGTTCTCTAAAGCGCGGATTTCCTCCACAGCACGCCGTGGCTTCGTCCTGGGCGGCGACAATACAGACAGCGCTCTGCTGATCGCCTCAGTGCTGGTGGCGGCATCCGCGTGGTCTGCGGGCGCGGCGGGCCTGGCGGACAGGAGCGGGCGGCGGAGGGCGGCGGAGGGCGAGGAGAAGGCGGCGGCGGTGATGAAGCCGTCCTGCTGCGACGGCGCGCGCGACATACAGTCCGCGTCCAGCTCGATCGAGTCGCGGTTTTTCAGCTGGTAGTACACATACTGCGGCGGGGAGGGGTGTGGGGGGGGGGAGGGGAGGGGAAGGGGGGGGAACAGGGTGGAAGAAGGTGGGGAAGAGGAGGGTGGGGAAAAAAGAAGGGATGGTGGGAAGGAAGGCGGAAATGCGCGGCGTGAGGCACGGGTCCGCGGGCGCGCACATCTAAGCTTCGCCTCGCATTGGGACATACATACGCGCAGCGAGGGGGGGGGTACCTGGCAATGCGACGTGCGCGGGGGGGGGGGGGGGGGGGGCGGGAGTACCTGCGCAATGATGCAGCAGTCGGCGAAGATGAAGTAGATGGCCGTGAATGTCTGCGTGGTGCGGGCATCTTAGCCTCGCGTCGCATTACGACATGCGCGCGGCGGGCGGTACATGGCTATGCGACGCGCGCGCGAATGGTACCATGCGCGATGATGCAGCAGTCGGCGAAGATGAAGTAGATGGCCGTGAAGGTCTGGGTGATGAGCTGGCTGCCCGACAGCAGACAGCCCAGCAGGTTCAGCAGATCGCCCTGCGCACACAGGCGCACACGCACACGTACACGCGCACGCGCAAGCACACGCACACGCACGCGCACGACGCGGAGACGCAGCGCACACGGAGGTGAACTTAAAGCGGGAGGCGAGCAGGCCATGGGAGCATTGCATCATCTCGGATACATGTCCGGAACTTCACGACAATCCTGCAGCTATCGACACTTCGAGTTGAACATTCTACTTTCGTGGGAAGCCCTTCGCGCGGGAAGTTAGGGCACGAAGCGCATGTGTTGGGGGGCGAAAGCGGCGCGTACGGAGAGCCATTGGAAGAGGAACCAGGGCGAGAGCGCGTCGGCGGACCCGACTCGGATGTTCTGAATGAACTGCGGCAGCTGCGCGACGAGCCAGCAGCCGATGGAGGCGAGGCCGACCAGGAAGGAGAGCAGGTCCCATCGCGAGTACACGCAGTCCTGAAACCAGTCGCGGATCCACTCCACCGCGCCCGCCTCGCACCACGCATTTCGAGAGATCTACGCTGTCCATTTCTGCGCGGCGAGGCTAGCTTGAAATGAGGGTGACTTCGCGAGTGAAGGGAGAGATGCATGTTCTGGCGGGAAGTATGGTATTGCTTGTTGATGGACATGGTCGATTTGCCATGACTACCACGTCGTGAGTGGGAAACGAAACTAGGGAACAACTGTGCGGATAACTGCCCTTCGTTACCGCCTGCGACGTTCCTGTCGGCTGGCCAATGCAATGGCTGGCAGGAATCGCTGATCAGAAGCTGGGTGCGTCCGCCATGGATTTCATCAGGCTTCAAAACGGGCATGACTCGAGACAACTTCCATGTGGCCTTGGAGGTTGCGGGTGGGTGTGACACAGGCGTCGTCAGTGGGCTGGCGTGCGACGGGATCCATGCGCAAGTCGACCAGCATTGGCCGAAATATCCAACCTCGATCCGTGTGCGATCACCTTTGGCGAGCGAGGATTCGTGGGCTGTCGAGAATAGTGGTGCGCGTGGCGACGGAGAGGTTGCCTTTGGTTGGCGAAAGCGGTTTCATCGCACGTCGGTCGCAGCCAAGGGGATGAGGCGAGCCAACACGAGTAACAAGAGGTGATGACGTAACTTTGGCTCATGGATTGTCGCGGAGGTGAGTGCGCTTGTCCGCCACACAAGACTCGTGCTGCCGTGTCGGTTGGCGTCGCGATATAACCTACGATTATGGGTCGTGCAATTTGAAAGACTGAGGTACGATAACTGTTTAGAGTAATGACGAATTACCTTCCACAGTAAAGGATCAAAATCCCGTAAAAAGGCAAATACAAACAGGAGAAAAACAAGCCAAAAAAGCTGCCTGACCAGTGTCACTAATAAGCCCCGCACATTGGGCAAAAAAATGTGGGCTGGAAAATGCCCTGCACTACTACCCACCGGTCGTGGGAAAAAATAAAAACAGCAACTAAGCATTGGCAAAAAAGCCTAGGCGCCGCTTGTACCGCTTCAGCACTGACGAGAGGTTCTCCTTCCCCTTGGGAAACGCCACATCCCCCACCACCGTGCCGGTCCTGCCCTTGCGGCCCCCCACCGCCGCCTCCACCTCGCGAATGCGGTCGAGAAAGAGAGCAGCACATGCCGGCCCCCGGTGACCTGGCGGGCCGGGGAAGGGGCCAGTTGGGGCTGGCGAGGGGAATCTGCGTGCCCCAGAGGGAGCCGGCCAGCAGCCCCTGGAAGAGGCGCTGTGCTGCCAGCGCTGGCTGCCCCGCTGCCTCTCCAAAACAGGCACACAGCACCGGCACTGGGCGCGGGCGGGAAAATGCAGGGTCCAGAACTCCCTGAAATAATGCAATCAAAAGAGAGATGAAATAGATGAGGATGAGAACAACATGATAAAAGGATAGATTATGCTGCTAGACACAGCACGCTGGAAGAACATGCAGGGATGCGCATTGTGGGAGGAGGAGGAGGAGGAGGAGGAGGAGGAGGAGGAGGAGGAGGAGGAGGAGGAGGAGGAGGAGGAGGAGGAGGAGGAGCAAGAGGAAGAGAGGTGGCTGACCTGCAGCCTGTTGAGCACGTAGGTGTATTTGCCCCACAGCTCTGGGCGACTCTCCAGCTGAGACAGCTCCAACACACGGTGCACACACCACACTCCAAACGACACCACCAGCGCACCGCTCCACACACACCCTGTGCCACAGCCCCACACTCCCGCAGGCAGCACCCACTCCCCGTCCCTGCCCGCCGCCACTGTGCGCATGCACGTGGTGGGTAGCTGTGTGCGCGAGAGAGGGCGGGGGAGATGCGAGCAGAGAGCGCGGAGGAGGCGGCGAGTTTGCGGTCGCGGAAGGCGAGGGCGGCGATGAGGTCCTCATCGGGGCCGGTGTCAAAGCGGAAGAGCCAGTCGCTGCCGTCCACCCGCAGTAGGCGCTGCACGCACACCCGCACCGCCTCCACCCGTGCCTCCTCTGCCGCTGCTGCTACTCCCATGAGAGGAACTGATCGCTCGTGCTGCCTTCCCTGCTGCTGATCCTGCTGCTGTGCCTGATGCTGTGCCTGCTGCCAGCCCGGGTTGCTGACCTTCCTCCCTTTGCTGACAGCAGAAGCCGCCAGCCACTGTTCTGCCAGGTCTGGCAAGTCATGTGGGGGCATGGCAGGGCCCCTGAATGCCCGTCACATGCATCGTGCTCCACTTTCCACTACCCCTGTTGCTTGCTGTTTCTGCGCCCCGCACGGCCTGGGATCCATACCCCCACATGCCCCCACTGCCTGTTCGCTGCAGCGACCCCACTCTCCCATTTGTGAGCGCAGCAGGAGAGGCAGCAGGAGAGGCAGCGTCGCAGAGCCCCACATGCAGTGGTGCAGTGCGGTTTGACCACGTCCCCACCAGCTCATCCACCTGCTGCTCCCATGCACTGCCCATGACGCCCCCTGCACCGCCACCAGCGCCGCCACCAGCACCGCCACCAGCACCACCACCAGCACCGCCCATAGCAGTCCCACCTCGACCCGCACTGCTAAACTCCGCATACTCATGCTGCAACTGGCTCAGCTGTGCCAGGCTGGCAGCAGCGTCTGCCACGTCACTCTCACCATCAGTACCATCCTCCACCACTGCAAACCCAAGTGCCCCCACTCCACGTTCCTGCTGATACACCTTCTGCTGATACACCTGCTGCTGCTGCAAACTGCTGCTGCTGCTGCTGCTCCTGAAAGGAACTCATGCGTCCAGTAGTGAGCAGGCCATCGCAATGCCCTGCCAGCCCGCCATGCCCGAGCAGCGAGGGGGTTTGCGCCCTGAGTCCCCCCAGCAGCAGGTCGCCCCGCAGGTTGGGCGTGGAGCGACTGGTCCCTCCACCTGCCACACATGCCCTGCACCACCCACCCCACTCAGCAGTGCAACCCCTGTGCCCCATTCCGTTCCCCCACCCATCCCCTCTGCCACTGCTGTGCTCTGCGCCCCCTGGCCCATGCCCATTCCAGCTTCCATGCCCATGCCCGCACCCATGCCTGCACTCATTCCTGCAACCCATGCCCGCACCCACGCCCGCACCCACATAGGTGGGAGGCGGCAGGGAGGAGGGGGGGTCAGGCGAGATGCAGCGGCGGGCGGGGAGGAGGTAGGAGGGGTGCAGCAGAGAGAGCTCGTGCAGGGTGGGCAGGTGGGAGAGCGTGCTGTACTCGCGTGCTGCTGCTGCTGCTGCTGACGATGGCAGTGAGGATGAGAGCAGAGATGCCATGCCCCCACCCATGCTGCTGCTGTTCATACTGCTGCTGGCGCTGATGGTGTTGGTGCTGCTGATGCTGCTGATGCTGCTGCTGATGCTACTGCTGGGCACGGAGGAGGGTGAGAAGGCGGGGGGAGAAAGACGGGGAGAACGGCTTGGCACTAGCTGACAACAGATGCAAGCCGTGAAAAGCAGGCAGGGAAGCCTGCTTCGACACATAACAGTCCACAAGGCAAGCCCATGCCGCCCTGCGATGCACCTCCTGTTGCCCTCCCTGTGCCGCCCTGCCCTGCCACCCCAAAAACACCCTGCGCCTGCGCCTCCCCCACGCCCTGCCCCCACCCCTCCACTGCCACCGCATGGCCATGCAGGTCGAAGATTGCCGCCCAGAAATCGTCCAGAATGGCGGCCACCTGCCTGCGCGCCCCTCGCCCCAGCCCACACACTCGCGACAGACTGCCGCTGCCACTCCTGCCACCACCACCCATGCCACCACCCGCTCATGCCACTCATGCAACACCCGCTGCTGCTGTGCTGCTGATCCCGCTGCTGCTAGCATGGCCAGCAGCAGTGGTGGAGCAGGGGGCGAGGGCTGGCAGGAAGGAGGGCGCTGACAGATCCGCACACTTTCCGAGAAACCCTTGCCACTCTTGCAGGCAGATGGAGAGCCATTCGCCAGGTCACAGGGCTCAGTGGAGGGATTGGGCTTTCCCTCTGGTGGGTGTTTGCATGAGGGCTTGGCAGGGCTGGTTGCGGAATCGAATGGATTGTCTGGCAACGGCCCCACTGCTGCCATCTCCCCCTGTTGCTCCCCTGCGCCCGCCCCTTTGCTCCCCTCCTCCCCCGCCACCTCTTCCCCTCGTCGCCGCACCTCCACCATCTGTTTCTCCTCCTCCTCCACCTCCACCTCTACCTCCTCCTTCCCACTCTGACTCGCACCCACCACCTCCGCTCCCATGCCAATCGCCCCCTCCCTGCACTCTGCTGCGCCGCCCTGCTCAGCGCCCCCTGTGCTGCGTCAGGGGCATCTGCTGGCCCCCCACCCGCTGCTGCGTGAACCTCGCCCTTTGCCTCCTCCCCCTCCTCCATCTGCTCCTCCTGCTCCTCCTGCTCCTTCTGCTCCTTTTGCTCCTCCTCCCTGTCGGGCAGTGATGCGGCCGCCTTGGCCTCCACAGCAGGGGCAGCAACCGGTGGCTGCCCAGTCTGTCACAGCACCTACTCCTGCCACCGCTGCTGATTCCTTCCTATCCACGACCCCACCCACTGTTAATGTTGCAGCCTCAACCACACTTGCATCGGCAGCAGCGGCAGCAGCAACAGAAGGTTCGGCGGCAGCAGCAGCAGGAGCAGCAGAAGGTACAGCAACCGCAGCCTCGGATTGAGCGCCATACTGCTCCTCAACCACCTTTTGCTAGCTCTCCTTCTGCCCTATGCTCCGCCCCCTCCTGCTCTCCCCCATTCTGCTCCGAACTCACTGCCAGCAGAGCTTCTTGGCTTGCACCCACACACGCATCACCAACCATGTCCCCACTCCCAGGTCCCATGCTCCCCGTCTTCCCCTCTCCTGCTCCCTCTTGCTCGTTTGCCCTGCAAGGGACTCTGCCGCCCACTGCTGCGTCCCCTCCCACCCCTCCTCCCCCTCCTCGCACACCACCTGCTCCCCCCACTGCAACCCCCCCTCCCCCTCTTCCTCTAGCCACTGCTGCTGCCACATCACATCATCCCCATCCCTCTCCTCCCCCACCACCGCCTCTCCGCCATACAATCCAGCCCGCCATCCCCTCCCGCGCGTCCCTATCCATCCCCTCGCCCATAAGAGTCTCTTCCCCATGCCCTTCATCCATAACATTATTCCCTCCCCCTCCCCTCCTCTTCCCCTTCCCCCACTCCCTCCGACCGCAGTGGTACCCTCATCACCCACACCAGCGCTCCCACCGCCGCTGCCAACCCCCACACTCCCCCCCACCGCCGCCCCCACCTGCGCCAGCCCATGCCCACACCGCGCCTGGCGCCAGCGCCACTGCCAGCCCCGCTCCGCCCTCCACCTCCGCCTCCCCCGCCACGCCCCCCCCGCCAGCCACTCCCACAGCCCCATGCCCTCCATCTCCCCCGCATAGCCCTGCAGCAGCGCGGGCAGCGCGGAGGCCAGGGGCGCGAGGGAGAGCGCGGAGAGGGCGCAGCAGGCGAGGCAGGCGAGCAGGGCGCAGGGCGGGGGGGAGGCGGCAGGGGCCCATGACGTGGGGGGAAGCCGCCAGGCGGATGAGAGGCGCGCGGCCAGGGGAGCAGGGGCGCGAGGGCGAGAGGCGCGGATTGAATCAAAAGGAGGGCGGAAGAGTCACCTAGGAGAAGCGCGGGGAGGAGAGTGAGGAGGAGGGAGGCGAGGCGGGTGGCTGCAAAGGCGAGGTAGGGGGAGGGGTGGCGCGGAGGGGGGGGGAGGAAGGGGGAGCGGAGGAGGCGGGGGGAGGAGGGAAGGCGAAGGCGGAGAGGGCGAGCTGGGCGGCGAGGGTGGTGGAGGGCGCGAGGAGGTGCGCTGCTGCCAGCAGCACGAGCGCAAAGAGCCCCGGCGCTGCCTTGGCTGTGAGCAGCTGCAAGGGGAAGGGGGAGAGGCGTGGGACGGGAGGGAGGGCAGATGGGCGGAAAAGGACGGGGGAGAGTGAGGTGCTGTGCCGATGATACAGATGGTGCGGTGCAGGAAGTACATTCGCACATCTACATTACGTGAGGAAAGGGGAGAAGGGGAGGGGGTGGAAGGGAGGGAAGGTGGGGGGAGAAGGGAAAAGGGGGGAGAGGAGAGGGAGGGGGGTAATGCAAGAGATAGTGCCCACACACACACACGCGCATGCAAGCACACACACACACACACACACACACACACACACACACACACATCCACGCATCCACACCTGCACGAGGAGGCAGTGGCCGTCCTGCAGCGACAGCACCGACAGTGCGTCCTGTCTCGTCCTCCTCGCCCTCCCCCCTCCTCATCGCCCCTGCAGCAGCGCCCAGCACCAGCAGCACCGCCGCTGCCAGAGCCAGCGACTGCGGCAGCAGCAGCTCCCCCCACCGCCGCCACCGCCGCCCCCCTGTGCACCTTGCGCCCGCCCCCTGCTTCTCTGGCTTGCGCTCTTCCGAGTCGACCTTTTCCTGCATGCGGGCAGGCACGGGCAATTTGAGGAGGTTTAAGAGGGTGGTGAGAGGCAAGATACAGTGAAACGGGTATGAGCGCAGTAGCAGTTTTGAGACGTCTCAAAACGTGAAACGGGTATGAGCGCAGTAGCAGCAAGCGGATCCCTGACAGCACGGCACAGCGAAGCGAGCGGACCCGAAAAAGGACGAGGGGCGAAGCGATGCAATGAAGCGACGAAGAGACAGCACTAGATAGATAAGCAACGAAGCGGCTAAGAAGCAGGGGAAGCGGGAACGAGGAGACGAGGGGCGTACCTGCCAGGCGAGCAGGAGGAAGGTGTGCGGCAGCAGACCAAGCGCCCAGCAGCGCCGCGCCCATCCACGCGCTCTCCGCGGAGGGGAGAAGCGCGGCGGGCGCGACGAGGGGGAGGGGGAGGCGGGCCGGGATGAGCGCGGCGGGGGGCGAGGAAGGGGAGGGGCGGAGAGGCAGTGCAGGGCGCAGGAGAGGAGGGAGCAGCAGCAGCAGGCTGACGCACAGCGACACCAGCTGTTGGGCCTGCACGTGTTGGGTCGCGGAGGGGCGGGAGAGGCGCGGTGGCGGGGAGAGGTGGGATCGTAGAGACATGGGCGGATGAGGTAGTGAGCGCGCAGGCATGGGAAGCAGTTTGGATGGGGAGCAGAAACGGAGGACATGCGGGCATGAATGCACGTGCAGTGACCAGTCGATTGCGCGTGCGCGCGCATCTGGGCTTCCGCTGCCAACTCCCCACACCGGCCGCGGGATGCGCCGCGCAGATAAAGCGTCCCACATGGCCGCGCGGTGGCAAGGGAAGGGAAAAAAAGGGGGGGGAGGGGGCGAAGTACAAGCTTGGGAATGGGACGATTTCGTAGCGGAGTCACAACCCGCAGAGGGGCGCACCTTGCCGGGAGGGGCGGCGATGGCGGCGAGGCCGGAGAGGGCGGAGAGCAGCAGCGCGGGCTTGAGCGCAAGCCCCGCCAGCAGCTGCAGCGCCGTGGCGGAGGCCCAGAGCGCGGCGACGTCGAGCGCGACTATGGAGGCGGCGCAGAGGATCGGCAGCAGGCGGCGGAGGGCGCGCGGAAACTCGTGAAGCCACACCTGCGACGAGGCGGAAAACACGGGACGGATTCGTGAGCGGCTGAATGCAGGAATTTTGCGGGAATTTGTGATCGCGGGCGGGCAGAAACCGGGTACAGGCGGAGAGCGAGCTGGCGCGCGCAAGATTGCGCACCTGAGGAACGGTGGCGCCGGTAACGTCGACGATGCGCGCAGCGGAGTAATTGAGGAGCAGCGTGACGGCGTGCGCGAGCAGCAAGAGCGGCAGCAGCGCCGCGTCCGCCGTGGCGCGACGCGGCCGCGGAGAGGGCGAGCGACCAGAGGTGCGGGTTGAGCGACGGCGACGAGCAGCGCGAGCGGCACGCCCAATTAGCGACCACACGGGACACAACGGACCGCTCCAGGCGGAGGGTAAAACCCGCGGGAGAAACGCCATGATGCGATAAATATTACGCCTCGTACTTAGCGCACGGTTGCGGGACACGGACTACGATGTCCTTAAGGGGCTCGAGTCGTAAGCGGTCATCTCAGAACTACGCGATTAGCATGCGACGAGCACACGCAAAAAGGGTGACGACTGTCGGGATCAACGAATGCAAGATGAAAGCGAGCGTTGGTGCGTTGTTGTTAGATCAGTTCGCACGGGATATCACTCTTTTGATGGTTCTTTGCTGCGCCTCTACTCGTTGCGCCCATGCGTTGATATTGCTGCAGCAGACACACCCAGTTGGCACGATCAGATCATGCCTGGGGGTACACCGGCCCGATTGTACCGCGTTGAGGTGATAAGAGCGCAATCCACACGACGCGTGACAGCTGGAACGACGCGAGAAATATTGATTCGACTCTGCACTACCAGGCTGGTCTGGGAGTTGGGGGATGGTGGGAGGCTTATCTCTTGCTTGCTCCCACGGAGTCCAACAATAAAAACGGCTTCTAGTATCGCATCTGAGAAGCTAACAGCCATGCAAAAGGTCTTTCCATTCTGTACCGTGCACTTTGCTCGCCTGGCAATCGTGCTCTACATACAACCAACCAGGGACAATTGCGCAGTCAGAGGAAAATTAATGGTGTTCTTGCAGGTGCGTGAGCACGCCTCCGCTTCTGTTCATCGCCACTTCCTCTTCAATTGATCGATCACAGCTTGTCCCGAAAGCGAGAAACAGAGCTTCCCGCTAGGTGAATGGATAACGAAAAAGGGAATGGTTTGAAATGTTTTCAGTTGGTTTCTGATGGTTAGAGCTGGTTTCAAAGGTTTGATTTGGGCTCCTCCTCCCCCATCACCCCATCCTCCCCCATCACCCCCCTCCTGCGCTCCTCACATCCACCTTGTGCGCTGCAGTCTTCCCCCTGCATGCTAGTCAGCTGGACGCCTCGCTTCGCTTCCCCCGCACGCACCCCCCCTCGATCAAACCTCTTTTCCCCGCCAGACCGCCCATTGCCCCAAGGTTCTCCTCCTGCACTGCACTTTTTCATCGGCAGCCGCCAATGACAAGCCGTCCTGCCTGAAGGCATCTGCCCGTGTGGGCCCACAGGCAATCCTGGTCGACAGCGCAGCAGCGCTGCCAACGCACGCTGCACTGTGTATACCAGCACACCCCGGCGGACGGTGCAGATTCACGTGTCCCATTGATTCCATCATGGACGCTCCAAATCTAGGGCTGGCCTCTGTTGTCGTGGGGAATCCGATCCTGTTTCGATATTACGTGTGCCACCAGCCACATTCGTCTCAGATAGATGCGCAAAAAGGTAGTGTATCTTCAAGATCAAGCTTGTACAATCATGGAGGTAGTGGGTCAGTAGAATCAAAATGGTAATGGATTTCTAGTTAATTTTCGTGGTAATGGAGCAGCGAATCACCTCAAATACCGTATGAGGTGCAAACAAACGATAAAAGGTCCCTCCTACCTAGTCGTAATGTGCATAGGATAATGAACTACCAGAGACCAATGGGATTTAAAACCGAAATATAAAATAGTGAACCCCGACCCAGCTTGAAAGATTTCTGCGACGAGTTTCTCGAAAACTGCTAGAGATCGGGCCGATTCAGCACTGATGTGCAGTTCAATATATACAATAGAATGAAGGAGAAACAAACTGTTGTTACAAATGAACCATCAGGACGCGTCCCTACATTCGTTTTTTGCACAATCTATCCTGCACAGGATCAAAATTCAACGTGGTTTAAAAGGTTATCAAACGTTTGAAATTTATTAAGCCGGCTTGCAGTATGGTGAATACCTGTTTGCACGATGGATCGTGCGAAATCGAAGAAGGGACGCATCCTCATCCTTGTCAGAACTGCTTTCTAGGTGAGCGCATGGTCAGTGAGGATGAGCCTTCTGTGCCACTGTCACTCCTGTCACTGTTTGCTCGCATGAACGAAGTGATCACCTGTCACTACCCCATGCTCGGTCGCCAGCGACTCCCTTTGCGCTTGGAGTAATTATTTTAGTTAGGGTGTCGAGTCGACTTGTGACAATGGATTTTGGCGGGAGGCCATGACGACGCCAGCGAGCACTTTGCGGGGGTACAGTCAAAGGCGGTGAGGCTGCGACGACGTGCGACACTCCAAGCCATTCGCGAAGTTTCGGGAATTGAGAGATCCCCAGGAGCCGAGCGATATGGTGGAATGGTACGTCTGGGCTGCGAGGAGGCACGTTAGATGCGCTTCGCGTTGCGTAGAGCCGAGCAAGGTTAGGGGAACCAGTGCGGAAGATTCAGGATGTGATTGAATCTATTCCAAGGCTACTATTCTAACGAGCGATTCGCATCCCCGTCCCTTCTCCAGGACTTGCAATGGCACAACCAGCGATTATTCCAAGCTGACGTGGCAGCCGATGGCGAGGGAATTGCGAAGCAAGAGGCGAAGGCGAGACCCGAGGGGACGACGGCGGAGAAGGCGGGGGAGGAGAAGCTCGTCCCGACGCAGCAGGAAGGGACTCCGCGCTGGCGACCAGCTCGTGGCCGCGCGTAACGCTGATGACGACCGTGACGTGTCTGAGGGCGGTGATGGTGACGATAATGGGGGTGATGGAGCAGCAGCAGGAGCAGTAGCAGCAGTGGAAGCAGCAGCAGCGGCGATGGCGGCAGGGGGTGATAGTGAAAACGGCAGCAGGGGAGAGCGAGAATGAGGCCCGTCGCCCCGTGCCGTCCATCCACCCTCCTCGTCGCTCCGCCTCCCGCGCCTCAAGAGCAGGCGGCAGCAGGGCAGGCGGCAGCAGGGCAGGCACGAGGCCGGGCCCACCTGTGGCGCTGAACGTGCGCGACGACCGCAGGGTGGACGATGCTGCACATCGCCAGCCACATGGGCAACGTGCGCATGGTGCGTGGTAACATGGTAACCGGGTATTGAGGTAGCATGGTAGCGCCGTGGTTACAGGGTAACACGGCAGGGCGACGTGGGGCGTGGATGAGCCATCACTGAGGCCGAAGCACTGGGGCAACCTGGGCGTCCTGGGCGACAGCAAGCTGTCAGTGTTCTGCTCTCTGCCACCAGCGCCCCAAATCCCCATTTTTTCCTTTCTTTCCCGAGTCCTGCTGTGACCCACGCACCCGCTTATTCCAGGTGCGGCAGTTACTGGAGGAGGGCACACGTGGCAGTGGACGAGCCATCGCTGGGCCCGAAGCACGCGAGAGCAAGCTATCAGTGTTCTCTTAGCACCCGTGCCTCAAAATCCCATTTTCTCTTTCTTTCCCTTTCATCCACCCAGGTGCGGCAGCTACTGGAGGAGGGCAACGTGGCGGTGGACGAGCCATGAGTGTCGCTCATTGTCCCTTCCCCTTCTCTTCCGTGTCTTTCCCACCCTCCCACCCACCCAGGTGCGGCAGCTACTGGAGGAGGGCGATGTGGCGGTGGACGAGCCATCTCTGGGCCCGAAGCATGCTATCCTGGGCGTCCTGGGCTTGAGCAACCTATCAGTGTCTCTGCACCCGAGCCTCAAACCGCTATTTTTCCTATCTTTTTCCCTGTCCTTCCCCAACATACGCACCCCACCCACCCAGGTGCGGCAGCTACTGGAGGAGGGGGATGTGGCGGTGGATGAGCCATCGCTGGGCCCGAAGTACGCAGGGGCGACGGCGCTGCACCCTGGCAGCAGCAGCGGGGCACATAGCCGTCATGGACGCACTGCTGGAGGGCGGCGCCAACATCGAAGCGCGGCACCCGCGGTGCCTTTGGCTGTCAGTCCCCATACTCTTGCTGGTGTCTGTTAGGCGTGTCTTTGCTTTTTAGGCGCCTCGAAACGCGGCAGCAGCGGGGCACATAGCGGGCATCGACGCGCTGCTGGAGGGCGGCGCCAACATTGAAGCCCGCACGCGCGGTGCCTTCGGCTGTGAGTGCTGGTGTCTGTGTTTTCTAGGCGCCTCCAGAAGCGCCTCAGAAGGCAGCAGCAGCGGGGCACGTGGCAGTCATGGACGCGCTGCTGGAGGGTGGAGCCAAACATCGAAGGCCCGCAACCCGCGGTGCCTTTGGCTGTCAGTCCCCTTCCCTGGTGCTCATGCTGCTGCTGCCACTGCCGCTGCCGCTGCCACCCGCATGTCCCGTCGCTGCTCTGCTGAAAACTTCTTAGACCTACTCTGTCACTCATACTCCCTGGTCCCCTCCGTTTCTCCCTCGCCTCGCATCCTCCCCTCCCCTCCCCTCCCCTCCCCTTTCTAACTCACCCCTCCCCACCTCCCATGCCCCGCGTTCAGCAGAGGACATGCAGGATCCGCTCTTCAACTTGCCGCTGCTGCAGTGCAGGGCAGGTCGACACTGACGCACGGCATGCTCTCCCACTCATACCCCCCATTCCCCTCCACTCCTTGCCTCGCATCCGTCCCTCCCCTCAACCCCCTCTTCTCGCGACCCCTTCCCCCCACCTCCACCTCTCTCCCCAGGGACCCCGCTGCACCACGCGGCACGGCACAACCGGCGGCGGGCAATCCGCTTCCTTCTCGAGAGTGGGGCGTTCCTAGCAGAGGACATGCAGGACCCGCGCTTCAACCCGCCGCTGCACTACTGCCGCAGCCTGCAATATGCCTACCAGCTGCAGCAGAGCATGGTTAGGGGGCCAGTGGGGGGGGAGTAGTAGTGAGGACGGTAGCGAAGCCGAGAGTGGGAGCGGCTTGGACGGAGGGGTGGAAGGAGGTGTGGTGGATTAAGGTGGGTAGGAAGGTGGGCGGGTGAAGAGCCAATTGTAGTCCGCCAGTCAACCATAGCTTCCCCAACATAGCCCGTCCAATGTACCTAATTCGCATGGCTCAGTGCAATGTGCAAATGGCTGTGTAGTGTTCAGAATATGGTAGGAGTGGCTTGTGGTAGTGTCAGTCAGTAGCTGCACGTCATGACTCGTGACGTGTGTGGAAGAGATGCAACTTCTGTCAATTTTTTATTTGTGTCACGCTTGTACGGTACCGGTATTACCGGTAGGGCAGCTGATGCGGGTTTTGGTACAGTGGTGTGGTGTGGTGTGGTATGGTGTGGTGTGGTGTGGTGTGTGTGGTGTGGGTGGTGTGCACTAGAGATTGGTTTGCTAGCTTCATCTGCAAGTCGTACGGACTTCAACCCGCCCAATTGGTTTTCTACATTCACACAGTGCACTCTCCCATAGCCTTAGAGGGGGGCAGTAGCAGCACCAAGGATGGCACAGTAAATACAATGTATTAGTACACTATCACCATTACTAGCTAGAAACAGGTACCGTAATGTATAGGTATATATTTTTAACACATGAACCCCCAGTAACTTCATGTGTAGGTCTAATCACCAGCCTGTAGTCAAAACCAGCCAACACAGCTAGAGCAAACAGAGTTCGAGAGACCAGGGAAGCTGAACTGACTTAGAGAAAACCCGGAGGCTCTCCACCACCTCAGGCTAGAAGTCGCAGGCCAAGCAGGAACAACAGAGTCTAAGGCAAACAATCCACGACAGCCAAGCATCGTTATTCGCTGCAGCACCGCACTGCACCGTGCTGCACATACCCTGCACTGCACTGCACTGCACTGTGCTGCTCTGCTCTGCACTGCAGCAGGCACCCGTGGGAGGTGAAGGCAGGGCCACCGTCAGTCGTCGAACTCAGCCCCGTGCTCCAGCAGGTAGTTGGCAGCGAGCTCCTCGTTCTTGTCGCACGCGAAGAATGCCTCCACCACCAGATCGCGGTCAAACCCCATTGCTTCCAGCTGCAAGGGACACGGGGAAAGGGTATGGGCACGGGGCACAGGGTATGGGGCAGTGAGCATGATGGGTTTGTGCAGAGAGGGGTGAGTGAGCGCGAGAGTGCTTGGAGCAAAGCAGGCCTCCACCACCAGATCACGGTCAAACCTCATTGCCTCCAGCTGCATGGATGGGGAGCACAGAGGACAGGGTACAGGGCATGGGCCACAGGGCATGAGGGGTGTGAGCAGAGGGAAAATAGGAGGGAGCAGGCAGGTAGGTGAGGGCATGCCTCTCGTTCTGCACTCCAGCAGGCAGGTGAGAGGCATGTGAGCTTCTGAGAGACATGTGAGACAAGAGAGGGTATTCGAAAGCCTGGCAACTGTCTGTAATCACTTCCAGGCCAAAGCTGCTTCACCCGTGCTACAGCCCTCTCACCCGTGCTACAGCCACCCTTCTCACCCGTGCTACAGCCCTCTCACCCATGCTACAGCGCTCTCACCTGAGCTACAGCCGCTCTCACCCGTGCTACAGCCGCTCTCACCCGTGCTACAGCCC